>VYZW01062308.1:38198-52461 GCA_013401315.1 Balaeniceps rex
TTTTAATTGCCAATTACCATGAGAAAGAATAGCTGAATTTCACCCTGCATGTTGTTTAGTTACGATTAATGTTATACTTGAGATATCTTCTCTAAACCTTTAATTTAATGAACGGCACTTCTCTTTCCTTTATCCCGAAGCATGAAAGGGAATCATAAACACTCTGATCACTCTGCAGCCTATAAAATGCAAGTGGAACTTCATGTGATCTCTTCAGTGCATTGATTTGATCTCATCTGTGGACCCGTTCGCACTTGACTTGCCAAAAAGAGATTCTTTTGCCATTTAGCTTTCTCCAAGGAATATTTTTAACCTTATTTTCTGCAACGCCTTTACATGCACTCTTTTTGCAAAGTGACTTTTACTCTCCAAAGGAGATGTGCTGTTGCCAGTTTTCACAATTTTTTCATGAGTTTCTTTTTCTATTTTAAGAAAGAAACAAAAATTTGAGATTTTTAGTCCTCATAGATATAGGAGACTTGATTATCTGGGGATCTCAGGAATCAAAAGGCAATTAAAATGAATTACACATTTTATTATCTGGTTTTTAGTTTTCTGAATGTATTTTGGTCATGCACATGGCTATTTTTTCAGTGGGAGGGAGCCAAGTGGTCCTTATTTTCAAATACTTTGGGTAATCAATACTTGAATCAGTTCAGAAAGGACCATCTGTGCACGTAGAGCAGCTACGCAAGTAAATGTTATCTTCACATGTTGTGAGACCACAAGTAAAACACTAAGGAAAATAAATCTCTAAATCCCATTCTTCAGTACATTTATGCAGAATGAGGAGATTTGTCCTGACAAGAAATCCAAAAAATTCTTGTCAGGGTTCTGGAAAATAGTCAGAGTTGACAGATGGTGTACCTAGCTTCAGATGTGGATATAGACAAAGGGAATCCACTTTATCGCAGGGAGGGGGAAGCAAATGAGATTAAAGAACTGCTCAGAAACAAAATTTGTTTTTCGTGAAATGGAGTGATTCATTTTCTTTAATATACTTTTTTATTTGTGTGTTCTTCAAATGTCTGCTCAAGCAGAAGCAGAAAATCAAAAGGCCCTGAGACAGACAGTTCTGCCTGGGTTGTCTTGGCTCAATTAAAACCAGAAACTCTGAAGAAAAACTCTCCAGTCCAGAGCTGCAGCATTCGTGGTTGCCAGCTATGCTTATTTGGACCATTTTCTCTTTTCTCAGTCCCCCTCTCAACTTTCCACTCCACACTTTTTCTGCTCCAGTGTTACTTATTGTTAGCCAGTCTTGAAAACAGTTTTAATTGACTATTTTTTTTAAAGCATGATGCTGCTCACTAATGAGGGATTGTGATAATAAAGGAAAATGGTCTATCTTCTGGAAATGAATCAAGGTAACTGACCCACATAATGTTGATGAAATACTAGCTGGTCACTCTGATGTTAATGACATTGCAAGACAAGTCCTGGGGTCTCTGACATCTTCGTGTTTGTCAAAATATTTTAGTTGTTATTCATCTGCATTACTATACTGTCTAATTTCTTTTTATTCATGAAAAGTTAAGTAGAAACCTGTATTTTTACTTTAGCTTCTGTCTCTGTGGAGATTTCTTTTGAATGTAACTCGGAAAAAAGCATCAGCATTGAAGTTTAATTAAAATTAATATGCAAAAAAAATGCTCATTACTTTTGTGATACTTAATAACACAGATGTCTTCTCTTTATCACATTTATTTAGTATAATTACATTGAGTACTTGAGATTTCAAGCTTCTGTCACAGCTTTATTCATAAGAACACAAAGATTTGATACTTGCAGGTCCTAATACCCATGATGTGACTATACGGTGGAGACTACAATTTACCCCTGTTCTGACAAAAAAGCACTTGGCTTATGTACTGAAATTAAATGAACTGAAGATTTATCCATATAGCACATTTATGTGACAAATACTTGAAGACTTGACTTCCTCCGTAGGTACCTCTTTAGGAAAAGCTTTTCTCAAACAAGATCCTCTTCAGATCTGAAGACGTACATTCCTTATGTAGTTATTTATTTCTTTCAGGGGTGAAAGAGAGAGAGAATGGAAATTGTTTCCATTTCAGATTTTCATAGTGATTACACCATGCACTCCCTGTTGGGTATATAATAAAAGAAATGAGGCTTTGAGAGACACTCAGTGTTTTTAGCTCCTGCTGTACTCCACAGAAGCAGCAATAGTTTCTGTCATGTATAGGGCCACTTCGTTTGGGTCCTCTAAAGAGGACTCCCAATCTTCAGAAGTATGTAATAATGAAATTATATGTTTTAATATAGCGGATTTGAGAAATAAAGGCATCTCTTGGCATTTCTGTTCTACTCCCTTCATGCTTCCCCCCCCCCTTTTTTTTTTGTGCTGAATGTGATGTGGTGTTTATTTCCTTGCATTGTGACTGCCACTGCTTGTTTTCTATACTTTACTAGCATTGCAGAATATCAAGGTGGGAGGGAAGGGGAAGAGAGGTTTTTCTATGGCCATTAAAAACACCCTTGGCATTCCTCTTGGGAAAATTCACTTTACTCATTCTGGTTTCATTTCACTATTTTTCTCATAAGTCTTTTGATATTTTGTCTTTAGTTTTCTTCAAGTTTCCTATATAGTCAGTCCCATCCTTATTTCTTACTATTCTGCCCAATTCTTCCTCTCAAAATTGTACTATAATGGTATATTTGCTTCACTCCCTACTTGATTTGTTTATTTATTTTTATTAATGATTTTCTACAGATCCTTACAATGTATTCATTTGTAAACTGTAGGTTTATAACCTGGAGTCTTCTTGAGATAGTATGTCTGGATCACTGGATGGGTGGGGAACTTCCTTTGCTTTCCTTCAGCTGACTCTTTCTTCCTGTTTCCTTGCCACTGTGACTGGGAGATAATTTGGGATACAAACTGGCCAGACTCTGGAGTACGTGAAAATAAACAACTTGATTAGCAGAATGAAAAAAAGGTCAAGAGATACCCAAAGATACTTGAGCCTCTCGATAAAATTCCATATTTCAGCCCATGTGTTTGACTGGTTTCTCTTCCATAATGCTCTGAAAAAAATCTGTAATTGAAATCAAAATGCAAGACCTGAGAAAGAACTTATAAAATTGCATGGCGCTGTTTCTACTTATTTGATTTCCACTACTGTGATATCCTGGCTCTCTGCAGTCTTGTCTTTAGTGCATATTCCAGAGAAGCAGGTGTTACTGCTAGGAGGTAGGTGTTTTCATTCCTATTTTACACGTAGTTATTGAGAATAAAGCAATTTAGTGGCAGAAGCTGCAAAAATGTTTAAATGACCTTCAAATTCTAGCTTACAGTGACACAGAAAAAATGTGTCAGAACAAGGATTCAATCTCAGGTTTTGTGTGCTTGGGTTGAAGACTAAGGTGTTGGATTATCTTTTTCGTTGTGATGAAACAGCACCATTGTATTTGTGCTGTTACTTCCACTTTACTCAGATAAGATGTATTAGAGAGGAAGGCAGGATATGAAAGTAACATGGTGAGGCTAATGGGTAGACTCAATGTGAACCAGGGGAAAAAAAAAAAACTAAACAGTGCTTAATTTGCAGTCGGTGTTTCTGTAGGTTGGGTTGTTAAAACAATATGAGATTACTTTTTACTCACAAAAATTTGATCTTGAAGTTATGTGAATTTGATCTGAGTCAACTTTGTTGAACGATGTGCTGGAAAGGACATTGAAGCCTTGACCTGAGAATTTTGGCGCTTCCTTCTGGTTGTCAGGCTGAAAACACCGTGTGAAGAGCTGTCCTTAACAACCCTCTGTCCATTTTCTTTAAATGCAAAACTAAGGGGAAAAGGGTGGAAAGTTAGCAGTTGTTTGGTTTGGTGGTTTTTTGTTTTTTGTTTTTTTTTTTTAACTTGGTTAGGCTTTGTGTAATCGTTTAGGTCAAGATTTAAATGGTTCATATGATTTACCTGATCTCTGCTTTGTGTCAGTGAAATCTCATCTGATCCTGATCTTATTCCCATAGAAGAGGCTGTCTGCTTGCTCCTTGTGCTCCTGGCTCGAGCCGTCTTGATGAATTGTACTGGAAATTACTTCTGGGGGAATAGGAAAAAGGATCTGCTTGTAAAAGCCTGTTGTGCTTCTGTTGTATTTTGCTATTTTATTACTGTGATTAACCTTATATAGGTCCCTTTATAGTCAATACAATTACATGTTCAGTTTTGGGCCCCTCAGTACAAGAAGGACATTGAGTTGCTGCAGCGTGTCCAGAGAAGGGCAATGAAGCTGGTGAAGGGTCTGGAGCACAAGTCTTATGAGGAGCGGTTGAGGGATCTGGGGTTGTTTAGTCTGGAGAAGAGGAGGCTGAGGGGAGACCTTATCGCCCTCTACAACTACCTGAAAGGAGGTTGTAGCGAGGTGGGTGTTGGTCTTTTCTCCCAAGTAGCAAGTGATAGGACAAGAGGAAATGGCCTCAAGTTGCACCAGGGGAGGTTTAGATTAGATATTAGGAAAAACTTCTTCACGGAGAGGGTTGTCAAGTTTTGGAACAGGCTGCCCAGGGAAGTGGTCGAGTCCCCATCCCTGGAGGTATTTAAAAGACAGGTAGATGAGGTGCTTAGGGACATGGTTTAGTAGTGGACAGGTACGGTTGGACTCGATGATCTTAAAGGTCTTTTCCAACCAAAAGATTCTGTGCTTCTGTGTGATTCTGTGATTTATTCTAGCTTTAGAGAGATTATAAATTCAGAGATACTTCCTCTATTTAGAACAAGGAAAGCCTCTAGAAACAGACTTACATTTTTTGAATGGGTCTGTTGTACCTTTCAGTAAAAGTAAAGGTTGACCCACCATAGATGTCTTAGCAATGGTATATATGCAAGTACCAGCATGTCTACTGTTGAACACAGCATAGATACTTTTGAAAGACTGAGCTAGGTTTTCCACAAAATGGAACAACTGTGGTGAGAAATACAGAGAAAGGAAAATATTACAACACTTTAAAAATGCACACAGTAAGAGAGCTTTTTCTTTGCTTTGCTAAATAAATTTTTAAGCTGAGTTTATGCTGCCTCTTGCTTGTCAGCACAAGGTCATGTCAAGATGAAGAGATGCGTCAATGAATTGAGCGTAAGTGCAGAGATGGGTGTTCATCTAGTTTCCAGCCTGTGACAAGACACGTACATTTGCAAGAAACTGTGATTCCTAAATAAAATAGGAATGGGACTGTATGTACTCTGTCTTCCAAATTACTGAATTACAGAACTTTGTATGTGAGTGGTTCTAGGGGCTAAGTTGGGATTGTTGGCTAGAATAATTAAAAGGCCAGGCAAGTTGAAATGAAGCAAACAGAAAGCTTGTCTAGAGGCAATAACAGTGAGAAGAACTTAGGAAAGTTGTCAAAACCCAGGTTGTGCAATTTTGTTGGCTATCGTAATTAATAGAATAGTGAAAAGATAAATTTTGCGGAAGAAGGTGAGCTCAGCTTAGCAATGATTCTGTGAAGAGTGAATTAAAAATACTGTTTTATCTTGTGTTCACCTACATGTCTGACTTCTGATGTGATGAACATCTGTAAGTCTAGATGGAGGGTTCGGGAGTGAAATTCAGCTTATTCAGCTTAATACAGGCATCCTCTCTAGTCTGTTTTTAGAAGGTTGATGGGTCTAGTGATTAGATTAGGTGGGAAAAATGCTCTCTTGGACAAAATGTGCTGTCCTTCCTTACATTGCTGTATAACAGGTAGACTTGGATATGTAGGCTTGGGGGAATCACCTCTCTCCCCTTTTCAGAGCTCTTATTTATGACAGTCGGGGGTCTTAAAATGCCACTCAGCTGATGGACCACAGGGAGGGGCCACTCTGCCCCTGAGAGGGTCACACTGCTGGTCTCCTGCTGTCTTTGGTCGAACTGGAGGTAGGACCTAGCCATGGAGTTGAAGTGCACCATGCTCTATGTGTGGACATGTAGTCTATTTTCCATTCAGGTTGCTCCAGGGCAGGCCCTGGTGGAGGTGGAGAGGAGAGGGGAGGACACAACAATGTCGAAACACTAGTCGTGGGGCCCCCAGTGTATTTCCAGCCCCACGTTGCTGCTGTGACAAGACCAGGGAGAAGCAAGCAGCATCTGCTGGTGCGGAGGTGGAAATAAAGCAGAGGACAACAGCTCTTAGGAGATAATTTATTAGATGGCTTTGACCCTTTTTCTCCTGGTTCTTGAATGGTTAGTGAACAGAGTGTGATTTGTGCCTGTTTGTTCATTATTTATAATAATTAGTTGAATGGTGTGTATGAGGATACCAGTCTGTGGATTTGCTTCTGAATGACTCACAAGAATTACTGCCTGGAGAGGTGTTCACTGCTAATAATGTGCTGTTTCTTCTGGCTCACCAAGGCCATGGTGGTGTTTTTCATTCCTGGACTGGAGGACTTCCACATCTTTCCAGATGATGCTCTTCTCAGCACCTCATATTCAAATACTCATGTGCACGTACCATCACATCAGTGCTTTTCCCTTTATTTCCCCTTTTTTTTCCCCCCAAATATCCTACTGAACAAGGACTTTTTTCTTCATAGATGTGCATCAGAACAGAAAAGAGTTCAGAAAAGTTATCTGTTTCAGCAATGGATCATGATTTTTTAAAAAAAAACTTCTTTGGTTTTGCAGTGCTTGCCTTGTGCTAGTAAGTTATTACCAAACAGCATTTCATGCAAGGAGTAAATGGTACTTCACAGATAGCTCCTCTGGGGGTGGAGGATGGGAGGGTATTTTGATCCATTTATCAAATAGCTTGTAGCTTTCATTTTGAGGCAAAGACAAATTACTGAGAAAAGAAAGCACATTCTCACCTAGAGATCTATTTAGCAAATAAAAATGGGAGGGAGGAAGTTCTACAGGCTTGATGCTTCTGCCTGCTCTTGTTAACAAGGATTACTTTCCCTTTAGCAAGCAATTATTAGATAGATAAACATATTCTCTTGCTGTTTGAAAAGAACTGTCGAAGTCTATTCCTTTATTCTTATGTTCACAGGAATATTTCTGTGGATTTTTCTGAGCAACTTCCTTTCTATTTCTTCTGTCATTAGAAATAACAGCAAATAGCACTTTTTACATCTTCCTCAGATACTAATTGTCTGTTTCTTTCCTCAAATTAGTTTTACGTACTTCATTGACATCTGCAAAAGTATTCCTGATTTACACAATTATGAGGCAGATGTGAATTAGAGCCTAAGGAAATACATTTTTGAAGCTGGCGAGAGTTGTGATACAGAAATTAAATTCAGTCATTTAAAATTTTAATTAAAATGTTGACTTTTATATTATTCATTGTCTTGGCTACTTCGCAAGTCACTTAATTTCCATGTCTCCCCCCCTCCCTGTATTTGTAGTCATAGGAATGTTCCTACTATGTCCAGTTACCTTACAGAAACATTGTCAAGGTTAATTTTTCTAGAGCAATTATATTAATTAATTTCTAAGTCCTTTTTTTAAGAGGTACTATGCCTTCTTCCCTTTGTTTCATTTTCCTAGGGGTTATCATTGGAAATAGAGTGTCAGAAACAGGTTGCCAGTTGAGCAAAAGGGACTGCTTTTTTTCATCACTGTAATATACTCATATCTGCTTCTGTTAGCCCACTGCTCACAGGTTACCAATGCATCACTTCTCACTGTGCCACGGGTCAGGGAATTTTAGTGATTTCCCTGGCCCTTTTGTTGAGCATTCCTGGGGATTTCTCTTTAGGCTGTCCTTCACAGCCGGTGCTGTGCAATTGCAGAGATTGCTCTAGTATCCTGAAGGATGGACCTGTGGGATTATAATTAGATTTTACTTGGTGATTTTGTTTCACTGAATATATAAATAAAAAAGCATGAGCAATTGCTTTGCTAAAAGCCCAAAGGCATTGGGCAATATGCAATGGTATAGCTGACTGCTCATTAGCTGATGTGTATGCTTCATGCAGTGCCAGTCATCATGCTATTAAGTGAGCTTTGAAAATGAAAGTGTCTTTTATTTCCACTAGTCCCTGCAAGCTGCAATTAATCAGGGGCTGTTCTGAAAAATGCTAAAAGCTTTGCTCTTGCAGTTTTACTTTTGCACTTCCCACTGCTCCCTCTCCCTCCTTCCCTGGCTCCCAGCAGCTCCACAGGGAATGAGGTCTGCTGAGAAGTGGTGAGTCATTTCTCTCAGCGAGTGAAATATGCCTCCCATTTCTCCCAGTCTTCTGTTGAAGGATTTATTTCCTATTTCGGCAGGCATCTGCTGAACTTGAGAGCCTTCGGTTTCCAACTGATGCAGGGGTCTAGAAGGGCTCACCGCAGTGTAAGCTCGAGTATGGCAGAGCTTTAAAAAGTGATCTCGAAGGAGGCTGCTGAAGTTAAAATGGTAACATTTCCTTTTTTACAAGCAGGGAAAACTGCAAATCCAAAACCTGCCTTTGGCTGCAGCTTTAATCTAGTACATATCACTCAAAGCAGCATTTCCTATTTTGCATCAGAGGGAGGCTCAGGTGAAAAAGAACAAACTTTTTTCATGCCAGCTTTCATGCCACCAGAGGAAGGCTCTTCCTCAGTCTCGGGGATCCCAGCTAGCTGGGGGCTCAGGACAGGGAGCAGCCGAGGGAAGTGGCACAGGTCTGAACAGCTGCTGGTGTCTCACCCTTCCTGCCCACGGGTGGTGGGAATGGCAGTCTTGTGTCTTTGGGGCCAGAGAGTCCGAGAGATCTCAGCTCCTGATGCTTTTAGGGAAAAAGATAAATTTAGGCAGAGTGTAAAACTGGTGTAAAAACCCTATTAGCCCTTCACTGTTCTATTTCACTCTTTTAGGGGTGTGCGAGAGCCTTGAATTTGTGAGAGTGAGTCGTCTCGTGAGGAATCAATTCACTGTGAAGAAGAGGGATTTGGGCAAGGGTGTTTTACGCACCGGTGGCCAGTGAGCTGCAACGGTATGAACTAGAGGAGAACTGGCTGAAAAATGTGGGATTTTGATAACTGTGGTGACTGTCAGAGATACTTGAAGCAGTAGATTTCTTTCTGTCGTACGACATTCGCACGGTGTTACGCACTAGCCATGCCTCTCCTCCACCAGTGTTACCTGGGGATCTGAGTGATACAAGGAGTTCAAGAAGGAAACCTTGACGTTTCAAGCACAGTGCCAGACCTGCCATCCTTATACTGACATGATTAATGATCCAGGTGTTTTACTAGCAGCAGTTCTAGGAGAACAGGCACGTTATATAGCCGACTCAGTGAAAACAGTGGGCGGTGTAGATCCCAGTGTAGAAATGGCACTAGCTCTGCATCTAATTATATAAAGAGAGAGATTTTTGAGCTCAAATCAGTTGCTTATGAAACACATTAGTTACACCTTTTGTAATCAGTTCTTGTGTATTTTCATAATAAATTCTTACTCGTTGCTGAAGATCTTGTTAGGTTGGTTTGTTCTGATTTCCCTTCGAGAAGCATCAAAGTCGTGGAATGTGTTGTATTTCTGAAAATAAAAGGGGCATGAAGATATTTCCAAATGTCCAAAACTCAGAGCTTGCTCTTCCTCTCTGGCTTCTTTTTTAAAGACTTTTAGACAGGCCTGTTGTTCCCTCTGCACTGTCAGGTTGGTCCATCAGGTATCATCCTCTAAGTTGGCAGTCAACAGAAAACGTGCTGACTTGTCCGTGGACTGGACCATCAACTGACTGGAGCTACAGATACTAGAGGGGTTTCAACTCTCAATAACTGACCAACTTTATTTTATATGGCTCACAAAGTTCAAGGCAAGGAACCCTCGGGTTAGTAATACCAGTGTTTTACATCTTGCTGCAGTCATCTCTGTGTAATAAATCTTTTTTGAAGTAAAGACAGAGTCACGGTGTCAAACAGAGTCAGTGTTCAATATCGCAGTGGAGGGAAAACATTCTTCCAAGGGCTAATGAACTTGGCATCAGTGATGACAGCTTTTGTGTTACAACTGCCTTGTCACTGAGGATTACAGTTTGAGCCACAAAGATCCTACTGTTCACTTGACACGAAATTTATGTTCAGTAGTTCTCGAGGAAGCATAGGTTACTGGAGTGCATAGTAAGAGTTAGGTATTACAAGTTACCTAAGTAAGGGTTTACACTTAATGGTTGCTGGTCCTGTCATGGGCTAGATTACCACTCAACTTCTGCCCAACCACTTTTTTTATTAAAAAAGCCCAACCAAGCAAAACCAACACAAACCTCAAACATAGAAAGGAATTAATACCATCACCCTGAGACAACTAATTCCTTAGTAATGCTCATAAAGTCTGGTCTCTCTGCAGCTGAGGGGATGAGGACCTGGATCTCCATTCTTTATTTCTAAGATGATTAAAATCACCTTTGTCTGCATTTTTCTGTCACGTTTCCTGCTTAGGGAGGTGCAGAGTTTTCTTTTAAAATACAAGAGCTTCATAGTTTTTTTGCTTGTTTTTCATTAATATATTTCCTAATGAAAGATTTTTCGCTAAAAAGTCTCTGAAAGAGGTGAAAAGATTTATTTTGGGGTTTGTTTTTAAGCCTGGGACCTGCTCCTTGACCCAGGAAAGTCACTTGCATACCCTCCACTCTGTGGGAGACTGACTCACCAGCACCATCTTATTGAGGTCAGTGGCTGCATCATGTTTCCATGCTGATGCACCCTCCTGGATTGGGATCAGCAGGGACCAAACAGCCTTGGAAGGTGGAAGGATTCATTCATCAGCCAAGGGAATTGCAACAGGAAGCATTTGGGGGCCAGTTAGTGGTAAGTGTGCTCTACTGCATGATCAAAAGTACTAAGCTATTGGCTTGACATAAAACACATCTAACAGCAGTGTCTATGGAGAAGATTTTTTCCTACCTTTCTTTTTTTTTAAATGAATTGTTGATTTTTGTCCAAGATTTCAAGACTGAGTAGGAAATATGAAAACAGGTATCTCTCTAAAGGAGATATGTCTATGGAATTTAGAGAAAGAAAAAGAAATGTTAGGTTAAATCTGTGCTCACACTTGCCTTAATCCGGTGATTTCAGTGGTGTCCTTCTGTTCTCTCATGATTTGTGGAATAAACAGTGTTTCATGTTGTGGATAACTCCAGCTCAAAGCTGGGACATGCTGGTTTTAATAAAATGCATCTAATCCTTAGAGCCATTTAACATCTGGAAAGCAAGTTGTTAAAAACATAAAGCACATCTAATCCTGTGAGCTGCTCAGAGCCTAGAAGAGGAGCTTTTTCTTTATGGAGTGCTTTAAAGCCACAGCTAGGACATGAACTGCTGAGACATTTAGTCTGGTGTGCTATTCAGGCTGTCAGGGTTGTCTACCAGGTGTTGGTTGAAAAATTATGATAGCATTGCTTATCACGTTCTTCATCTAACATATGCATAACTAATATATATTTAGAGACACAGAGCGACAATGGGAGCAAGAATATATAAGCATTCTGTTTAAGAATACATAAATATAAAATGCAAGAATATATGAATATGTACAATGAAGATTTTCCCTGTATGTATATTATTTTCCTGCTTAATGAAAAGGACCTTGATCTTCTCAGCCATACATTGGTATTTGTGGATTCAAGAAAACTGACCCATTAGTTGGCTAGCATGATATTTTTTATTCTTACTCTATCAAAGAGCTAAACATATAAAGCCCTTTGATTTGGCTTTATTAAGCTGCAGAACCAATAGATTTTTGGGTTTTTTTCTTCCTCAAATAATGCTAAGTAGAAGTTAAATAACATTTTGTTATATCACTAGTCTGTACGTATTGGGCTGGTATTTCTCTGAAATGTATGTATGAGAACCAGAATGACATGAAATACTTGTTTTTAAAAAGCTGCATTAGTGAAACCAAGCAGAATGTTTTCATGAACTCAAACTCCTTCAAGCTACTTACAGTCAAATTGGTAAGCTCAAATATGTAAGTCGTATCCCTAGCTTTTGCAAAGTGTCCGTGGTTTTGTATTATCGCCTCATTAAATCTTTACAACAGAAGCTGCCATATCCAGACTTCTGAGTGTGTTCACACAGAACTCGCTGGTGTGATTTTAATGCAGTACAGAGATATTTGAACCATTTCTCACCAGGCTTCAAATCCAAAGAAGCTGAACAAATGCTTGGGCAGGTTTTCCAGTGTGTTTTAAAAGAGGAGCTCTCTGTCACTGTGGTTAAAGGGACACGGATGTCAGGACTAGACTGTGCAGGCATCACCCTATGTCATTGTATCCACAGCAGCAATGCCAGCGTGGCTGATCTGAGTTTTATTGTCTACCCAATGGCAGAGAGCCAAGGATGTCTTGACGGCTAATGAAGAGAGGCACTTGTAGAGGTGGCTTCTCAGTCCTATTTTAGCTATACAAAATGCTCCATGAGCTTAAAATCTTTCTCCATTGCTTACAGAAGGAGTGTTACAGTGACCAGGCTCACAATTTAGGAGACTGTAACGTCCCTGAAGTTAAGTAGGAGGAATATGGCCCATAGAGATGAGTGAAGTGGCATCAGCCACATCAAATGCAGCAGGCTTAACTTAGGAGTTAGGGCCCACTGGATAATTACAAATACCTCCTCTTTCCCACTCTCTTTCCATCTTCTTCTTTCCAGTGAGAATTTTTCCTTACTTCTTTGGGACCCTGAAGTTACCATATTTTCATCTCTGCTGGCAGTGGTATTGATGGGATTAGAAAGTGCATTAATGGTTGTTTCATTAGGCTGTGCAGATAAGATATTAAATAATGTGCTCTATTAAACCTAGTTATTAGCAAAAGCTTGCTGTAGTTACTAATTTAATTAAATCTGTTAGGAATCAGTGTTCTTGTTTGTCCAAACAGTCTCAGACAATCTGGTCAGAAAGTTAATTAATGAGCATTTGCTCCATTCTAAGTGAGCCTTTCTTCATTTTTAAAAATCAAAATCAATTTGTGTCAGATTGGTTTTTGAAATGTGATAGTGACAATGGAGTTTTTTAGAATGGGAACCTAGAGGAGGGAATATCCAGAGCTTGACGTCAGTTTTGCCATTGATTTGCTAGGTGACCTTAAGCAAGTTGCTTTTCTCTGAGAAGTATCTCTAGAAACAGTACTGTCAAATCTATGGTTGTCCTAAAGATTTATGTATCATATTTCCTATCAAATAGAGAAAGTGGTTTGTCTGTCAATCCTGGAAAGTCAACCTTGGTTCTGAAATTCAAGCGGGATCTGAGTTGTTGCTGGTAGTTAAGCTTCTGCGGGATGATTTAAACCCATGATTCGCACCACTGCGACCGCACCATTTGCAAAGAGTTTTGTGTACAGGTAATGACTGCAAGTGTCCAAGATAACAGAGAGGAGAGAAGGACTATGTGTCTTTTCTCTCATTTTTTTGACTCTACTCCTGTAGAAATTACAGGAAAACTGTAACTACACGTGTATGTGAAAAGCAATGGGGTTGCATTCTGCCCTGACCAAAGTCAATGCAAGTATTGCTGTTGCTGTTATTCATATCCTAGATCTGTGAAGACAGACACTGTCATGGAGATGGTTCGGAGGGAAGATGATTTTTATACCGTCCCCCTTCAGTGCTGAAGCACGTCTTCAATTTACCTGCTCCTTAGCTTTGTCAGCGGTGAGATGATTCTAAGACTATCTGAGGGTGTTTTAAGCTTAGTATTTGGAAATACATTATGAGTTTGAAGGTTGTGTGAAGTTTTGTGTGGTGCTGAAGAGCACAAGCTTGAGACATGTCAGTGGGCAACAAAGTGCACAGCAAGGTGTATGGAGCTGATGAAACCTCTCTGGAAAGGTGCAGTTTTGCAGATACACTGAAACCAAGATGCCTGAAATTTCCTGTGTCTTTATAAAATAAAGTGACCCCTTATTAGTTAGAATTGTAGTTAGAGCTTTTTTATCCAAATTGAAATGTATGGTGACTTCACTGTGGGTAAATGTCAGTTGTTAATTGTATGTAAGAGCTGATTGTTAACGCTACTGTGAGGTTAAGAAATCAAGAAGCCATAAGCTTGATGGGATCCAAAAAAAAAGGATTATCCACTTATCTCAATAACAAAAACATCCATAGTTGTATTAGGGAGGATTAAAAAATGCAGAAGACGTAAAACTCGTGGTGAATGGAGTTAAGAACCAACTTCCCTCACATGCACTTTATTCTGTAATTGTCAGTGAAAGCATTGATTATACATGTTTCTATATTATAACTGTCTTGGTTAGTTTGAAGTAGTTATATAGTCTTAAAAGCTTGTTCACCTTCTGCATTTGCACAAGTGGACATGTTTGCTTTCCAGAGAGTCACAGAATGGTTGAGGTT
>VYZW01062308.1:52496-66101 GCA_013401315.1 Balaeniceps rex
CTGGAGATCATCTGGTCCAACCCCCTGCTCAAGCAGGGCCATCTAGAGCAGGCTGCCCAGGACTATGTCCATATGGCTTTTGAATATCTTCAAGGATGGAGATTTTTTAAATGAATTTTACAAGTACCAGTGAAATTACAGCATGAAAGGCATGAGAACTGCTTGTGTTAGCTGTGAAACATCTAGCTACAGCCAAAAATGATAGCCACAGCACAGATTTATTATGTCAGTCCTTCTGTTGCTGCAAAAGTCAGGGTGTTCAGAAGTAGAAATTTCTATAATACTGTTAAATAGACCCTTTTGTTCTTTGCTTTCTAGTAAACATTTAAAAAACACACACCAAACTAGAGGAGTGATATAACTGCTCATGGCAGTGGATAAAATGTTGTTATTACATTGAAAATAGAAGGCACAGATATAGCCATAAGAAGGTGAACACTGAATATAACACCATAGCTTATACTGATGTCTACAACATGATTTGCAAAATCTCCTTTTATAGCAATTTAGCTGTAGAGTTCACAAAATGCTCCACACAGAGGATGCTTCTCTCTGTTAAATGACTGAAGAAGCTTTATAGCCGCGTCCAGACACCTTGGGAGTATTCAGTGTACCATGTAGTCATCTCTCACTCCTAAGTGGAACAGGAATAACTTCATGTCAGTCAGTGAAATGACAGAAATAAAGCTTGTGATGGGAAGAAGAGAACCAAGCCTATTTTAGTGTGATTTTACGGATCTCATTAAAACCAGTAATGCTGGCATCAAAAGTTGTTACCTTTTCTAATATTTCATGTAGGAGGCAATGGAATTTATCAGTGAATCCCAAAGCTTTCATACTGAAGGATCCTTCCAGGTTGAGAGTAACGTTTCTGGTTATGTTTTCAATATAGACCTGTCTTAGGCCTCTGCACTTGAAAGTAGTGTAAGACTTTGTGTCATAGAACAATTCTGTGATTATTTATTATAATCAGTGGAGAAGCTGAGACTTTTCAGGTTTGCGGAAAAACTTTGTTATCAACTATGGATTGTTCCTGAGATCCAGAAATGGCCTTTTCTTTGTCACAGAAAAGTCTGACCTGCTTCTGTGCCTGGAAAAAAAAAAGTATTCTACTTTTCTCTCACTTGTGTTTTTCAAGAAAAAATGCTGGAATAATATTAAGACCCATAAATTCTCCTGAGAGGTCATCCCTTGCCATCACATATATGGAACTGGGATCGTCTTGGGGGTTTGACCACAGAGAATATAAGATAAAGGAATAAAAGGAGGCTTCATACTTGGTCTCATCAGCATATGTCAGAATCAGCACTTCACTACATCTTCTCTTCACCCTTCTCCAAGGAAACATGTAGGCTGGAGTTCTCCAAAACTGTTTTAGAAGAGAAGGGAGAGAAAAGATGTTGCATGGAAGACAGTTTGTTTTCAGCTTTGGTATTTTAGGCAAAAAAAGTCTAGGACAATCCATAGAACCATACTGCTGAAAGTCCCAAGCACTGAGAAGTTAGGAATGCCAGCTATATTTTTCTATGCAATTTTATTTTTTGCCTTCTTGTATGTGTCTGTTATTATTTTGAATTGCATGCTGACAAGAACTTAAAATCTTTTTGTCATAGTCCTCCCTCATTCTGTAAACAGGTGGTATAGCTGAATTTGAAATGAAAACTTTCAATTTTTCTATCATTTCCTTTTTGTGGGTAGGACAAAATTAGGAGTTCATAGAAAACTATGTCCTAAGCATAAAAAAGAAAAGAAATTCCTCTGATATTAAGGCCTAATTTCCACTTATTATTAAAAGATAGATATTGAATGAGCATAGAAAGAAGCTGCTGTATACAGGAGGAACAGAAAGAATTAATGAGATTTTTGGCTTTGTTTTGGCTAAATTTCTTTATCCTATCCTTAGCCTGACATCTTTCATCTGAGTATCTGCAAGCATATGTAGGTTTTATGATGAGACTCCTACCTTATCCTGATTTCAGCTGGGTCTTAGATAAAAATGTTTTCACTTCTTCAATTAGTCTTACCATGAGTTATGAATTGGCAATTCAATGAGTGATCTTATGAGAGAAAGGACCACAAATTTACTTCCAGAGACAGTCTTTTATTGGTTTATGGCATACTAGCTGCCCACAAGTCAGTTTAATTCTTTCTGTTCATACTGTACATGTTCTATGTATAAACATAAACTGCCAATTTCCAGGTCTTCCTGCATAGTAACTTTGGCTAGTTCTAAACTCAAACCTAACAAAAGCAAGAAGGGCATAATGGCACTCACATGACCATTTTTAACATATATTGCTCTAAGTCAGGAATTTCCTTGAAGGAATAACTTACCTCGCTTCCTCTGGCAAATGCTGATATATTGCATGCCTGCAGTGAAATATTGCACTCAATTACCCAGCCCAGAGGTATCTGGAAATTGCACTAGGAAAAGCGATAGGCAGAATCAAACTGAAATGCATTTTCTTTCGGTGCTGTAAGCATGTCCTTTAGCAGCTGCATTGATGGGAATTCTGCGCTGCAAAAACATTGACTCTGCTACAGCAGTGGTTAAATTGAGTAGCTTTATTGGGCCCAGCTGAAGAGTAATATTTCTTCCTCTAGAAGTGATTAGCCTCAGGTTTTGTGCCACATATCTTCAGAGGGCTTAAAGGGATCTCCCAATTAGAAGGTTCAGCACCCTGTCCTTTCAAAGCCCAAGCACTTTATTGATTAAACCCTCCAAAAAATGGAGGCGCTCAAAATCCTAATCCCTTTCTGACAATGAGATTATCTTTTGTTTTATATACTGGGATTTTTAAAAATGTGGGCAACTTGCTTAGAAGGAATAAAGCTTTGTATGGAAGTGATTTTGGTTTCAAGCTGGAGGAATTCTGTTTCAAAGAGGCTGAGGAGCAAGAGTGTGCTGGGAAGAGGGAGGCGAAGATCTTGCATATACATTTTTCATTGTATTGAAGCTTTTATGGAATGAAAGAGAGACAACACCTGTTTCCTAGGCCTTTTAAAGGAGTTAGCGTTTACGTGTGCATACCATAAGGAACAGTTAACAACAGTTTTCCCTGTATGATGATGTCCCTAAGGGAACCGTGTGATAGGAAAAGCAGGCAGGAGTTTCTCTCTCCCAGTTTTTAATTTTATTCAGCAGGGTCAATCCTCAGAGGACCATGACAATCGTGGGGATTAAGAGCAGATCTCCCCTGGCCCACAGTCACATTAGATTTCTGTGCCCACAGGGGTACTTTTCCCATTGCTCTGCTGACATGCTTTGCTCTCAGTGCTTCAGCGTGTGTTCAGCTTCATAAGAAAGCTTCTGGCCAAGATTTCTGAACAACCTATTGCTTCTCCTGACAGGGACATAAGGAAATCTTAAGCATATCAGGTGAAAAATATAAACAATAATAATGTGGCACAGTTAATACGTGATCTAGTATTCGAATAAACCCAAATCTGCAACTTATAGCCCTAGACCATTTAGAACTAGGTATGTTAGAGGGGTGTGTGTGCACTGCTTCAGTTTTGAAAACCAGTAGTTTGGAAGTATGATCAGCCTAATGAATAAGGCCTGGAGTGATGACAACTCTGTCCAATTCCCATTTAATCCAGGGTTTTCCTCTTTCATGCAGACCAAGACAGTCAGTCTGATCTTGAATCTCAGCTCTCTGTATTTAAAATGAGTTTAATGACTTCATCACAGGATAGAAATAAAAAAAATCCTTCAATGTTTGTTTGAGGTGCTCATATCTAATGGCAATGAAGGCTATTGAAGGGCTTGGATAAAAGAAAGTTTGTATAAGCCGTGCATTTTAATACCTCTAGGTAGTGTAGTTTCTTTGGGCAGAAGGTCTGTAATCAGTTTATGTTCCAGTCAAGGCAAAATACCTCATAGGTTTTTGTAGTTGCCATCTTAAACTGGTTACTCTTGGCTGAATTTTTCAAACTTATGCCATGTCTGTAGATAACTTCAGTGTTAGAAAAGCTACAGGCCCAAATGTGTTTAACTCTGTTCCTTTTTCCCACCTCGGATAGACACATACCCATTTTAGTTAGAAATTTCTTTTCATGTAGTGCAGCTGATTGCATTTAGGTGGATAAATGATGTTTTGTCTGCCAAAAATAACGTGTGGACTTTCTTGAACAATCATTTTCACTTGTGCTCTGGAAAATAAAATGTTTCCATTGTTAGATCAAGTTGAGAGTTACCGCCAGTTCCTATAAACGCTGCCAGACACCTGAGTCCAGAGCGTCGTGTGACTGAACCATGGCTCCACCAGAAACAAAAATTATCGCTCCCATCATTGGTCCAGCTTCTAGCATTTTTATGTAGACCAATTTCTGATGTTGTAGGCCAACCCAAACAGTAAATGAAAACTCGCAATTCATAGCCTGTTTGGGTAAAAACTAGACTGAGAGCAACCCTCTTTCATCGTCTGTTGGCCTAAAACCAACTTCTTGTTCTGAACTGTCGTCACTGATGACAGGCAGATTTACTAGTCCCCTCCAACCCCATTTGACAAAATTAGTAATCAAACAACTTCAAGTGCTTTCTTGATCTAAAGAATGTTGAGTATATAGTAAGTAAAAATCCTTTTCACCAAATTGTTTTGATTGAGTATTTACACAAATATGTCAGGCTTAGGGAAAAAAAAAAAGTAGTTCAGTAATATAACCATAATGATGTTCTCATTTGCATTAAGCAATCAAGACTGGCTCTAATGGATCATATTTTGTTGGTTTTTTTTTTCCAAACCCTCTTGCTTTCCATGAAATCATTGCGATTATTTTTAAAACAATGCAATTAAGCCTTTAGAGATGGTATTTGAATATTTATTCTGTTGATCTGAATTATTAAAAGCATCCTTTCTCTGAAGCATAATTTTTAATTATCTTCAGTGGTGGTGTAGCTTTAATAAGTGCTCTAGCTGAGACATGCAATTATCCCATACAATAGTTGCAATGAAGGTTTGGTTGTTAGTGATGCCTTGTTAAAACTGGCCGACTGTTAACATTGCATCTGCAGGCTGCTTTGTCTTAAGATCCAGAAAAATAATTCGTGCTAGGCTAAAATGTACAGAGATAAACTGGTAAACTGAGCCAACAGGATTATTTTGGGACTGAAGGCTAGAGTGCTCAGACAAATGTGTGGTTAGTTAGGGTGGGCCATAAGTAATAGCTCTGGAAAAGGGAGACAGCAGTGGTGAGATGTTTCACTCCATGCTAGCTTTTGACCTGGAGTTTATATGCTTAGTTGTCTAACTGCAGCACGGTTGGGCTGGTCTGACCATAAAATCCCTTTGTGGCGAGCCTGCACAGAAGTTCTGATCTGATTGTATCGAAGTTTGGATGTTATGAGATCCGGGGCAGACACATCTCAAAATGCTGCTTGTTTTAGCAACTTGTTTTAGAAGCGTGGTAAATTTCTTTTTAGAAATGCAATACATGGTGATTGATTAGTTTATTGAAAGAACTTGGCCTAATCAATACAGTGTGAGGTTTTTCCCCCAAGCGTTCCATCTGGTGTTTCCCATCATGCACCAGTGTCAAGCGTTTAGGGCCCTCAGTCCTACCTGTGCTCCCTGACAGCTGAAACGGCTCCTTGCATGGCCTCATGCCTTCAGCTCACTTCCTTGAGTGACGACTCCTTGTGGGTTTTCAGGAGAGGTGCAAAGGAACGTGTTCAGCGGGGCGGTGACTCCTCATCCCAGGCTCGTCGGTATTTGCCGTGTTGCCTGTGGTGGACGTGAATCAAATCTCATAAGCGTCAACAGGCCTATGGCGTCATTGTGTAAGCTTCCAGATGAAATGCCTAAATCCCTCACATGAAATGCAGTAATCTAAGGTAATATTACTTACATTTTTTTTCTTGTCTTGATTTACCAATCATTTGATTTCCTTCAGATTTTGAGATGGTATACTGAGTTGTTATAACAGTGATTTAGGTTTAATGGTCTTTTTGATTTAGCTGCAATACACACTGATTCTGGAGCATTCAGCTATCGAAGTCTTCCTAGGTGGAATCAAACATGGTCTGTTTGATGCGGAGATGCCCAAAAGTGCACATGGGTGCGTGCGCACACACACACTCTAACACTTCTGGAAACATGAGGCAAGATGTAATTTACCAATGATGAAACTGGTATGGTTCTGTAAAACTTGTTCTACGAAAAGAAAAACTTGCATGATTAACTAGTTCGTAAGTTTTTACTATTAGCTGTAGCACAGCTGTGTGATTCTCTATTGTACACCAACAGGCTACCATCAAGAAGCTATCAGTTCCTGCACAGTTTTGATAAAAAAGGATAATCATGTAATGAAAGAATAATTCAGGCTGGAAGGGACCTCTGGGGTCAGTTCGTCCATCTTCCTGCTGAGCGCAGGGCTAACTTCAGAGTTAGGCCGGCTTGCTCAGGGTCCTGTGCTGCTGGCTTTCACAAGTCTCCAAAAATGGACATTCCACAACTGGCCGAGGGCTTAACCACTGTCACTGTAAACAGTTTTCCCTTTGGTTGGAACAAGAACAGTGCATATAAACTGGTCATGAATAAATTTAGATAGGAAATAAGATTACTTCAGTGATGTTCTGGAACAATGCTCTGATAGGAATTGTGGGAGGAGAAAGTGTCCCCTTGAGCCAAAGATGCATATTTGCCTGACTGTAAAAGTGATGACATGATATAACTGTCTCTGATAGCAAAGGACTTGACTCAGTGACCCATTTCAGATTTGAAACCTTGATGCTTTTACCAGTGATGGGTATTGAACTTGCTGCTTACACTTGAAATGGTCACCTTTCTGCTGCTACCCTGTATTTATACAGAACTGTAAACATCATACATTTCTTATTGTGCTCTCCTCTGGTTATATTTCTGAGGGGAATAGGAGCAATCTTTCTCCTTGAATTAAGGAAGCTAAGTCTCTCCTGAGAAATTCAAGAACAAACTGGGCATGGTAATAGAGCTTATTATCTAATTTACCAGAGGAGCAGTATTATTCACAGTTACTCATTTTCTCCCTTCTCTGGATAGAGAGGACACCTCATACTCCCGGTCTGTTAGTACAGTAGCTTTTTCAGCCAATTAATTCTCAGGCACACATATATAATGAAGTCAATATTTTACTTCAATCATTATTTTTTTTCTATATTTATCAAATGATCTTTCTTTTCTGCTACTTTGCACAATTGTATGAATGATAAAGTCACTAAAGTCACTACTGAAGTCCACCTGTGTTTTTTTTCTGAATGGTGATCTAAGGTGGAAGCCTAACAAGGCATTTGGATCATGAAAGCCTTTTCTCTTGTCCTCTGGCAGTGACAAGACCAGATGGGCTGTGAGGGAGTGGACTGAAGCCCTATGCACATTCCGTGAAACTTGCGGAATTGTGTGAATTTGTGGAGACGTTTACTGGGGGAGAGGGACAGAGTGGAAAGGGCAGCAGCCCCTGTGTTAACATCGCTTTCAGTCTGTGCCACTGCGGCGCCTTGCCCACGTCTGCACCCGTTGCAGAGTGTCTGGCTCTGCAGTTACACATATGTGCACGCATAGTATAAAATTACCTTTTACTCAAAGGCCCATTCTTTGAAGGGAAGACAGTGAATTACTGCTTTAGGTCCCAAGTAATACGTAGCGATTTAATGACCTTGTAAGAAACACTAGCTCTAGTATGAAGCAGAAATTTCTATTCTCTCCATTATGATCAAACATGGATTATATTTTAAACAGAGTTGTTAGAGGGAAAGGATTATTTGCTCGTGTTGTAGGAAATGTAAAATTGCATCTAATGAGCTTGCTTGCAATTTTTAGTAATGTATATTGCCATCAAAATCAATGATTTTAAATATTAAACATAGTAATTACACTTTGGACTGCATTTCGTTTAACATTAGTATGAGGAAATAATTTTTCTTACAGAGTGTCAAATTGCCATCAATTCACTTTCTAAATAGGTTATTGAGTTTTAGGAGACCTATATGCCTGAATAAACTTATGAGCTGTTTATAATATGGATATACTAGTACAAAATATTCCTCAGAAATTAGTTTAAAGATTATGATATGTAGTCAATATGCTTTTTACTGCATCTTTAAAAGAATAGTGTATTTGAGAATACACTTTACCAGAAGAGCTGCTTTGGTTGTGTAAGAAATTGGGGAGCAAGACAGATGATATGTCTTGAAAATTAGATTATAAAGTTAGGCTTTCTAACTGAGTTGTCCAAGCACTGAGGAAGGACTCAGCTGTTCTCAGGGAATTTAAAAATTCATATTAGGTGCTAATACTTGGAAAATTAAGTCACTTAACTTAAGGGTTTCAGAGCCTTAGTTAGACACTTCCCGAAACTATTCTTGTCTTTGTAGACTCTTACAAAGCCCTTCCACAAAAGTATCTAAATGCTTTCCAGCAGCATATTAAATGACATCACTAACATTTTTAAAAGTTCCAGTAATAGTTATACCAGAACTATAATGACCTCTAATCTATTTTATGTAATGCAAAGGCAACAATGCACCAACATTGTAGCAGTGGTTAAATTTGGGCCAGGAATAATGTTTTTTGGTATGGACTTTAAAGCAGTTATAAACGTGCAGAAGTGTGTTCAACCAAGTTGCTCATCAGGAGAGTTTCATGACAAGTAGGTCTGACCTGGCAGGGTAGGAAAATGTATTATTTTTTCTGAATCTTCGACTCTGGAAGTATGCTAGAGAAAATAAAGGAACGATCACTTAGAAGAAATATTGGTTTGGTCTCTTTACTATGGAAAATACTTTTTGAATTCTCTTCTATTTTGCTCTTGTCTTTTCTGTTCAAGGAAACAAGAAATCTTTTTTTCTCAGTCACTGGTAATGAAATATATCTTGAAATGGGGTTTTCTTCAACCTATACAAAATGGGTCTTTTCCAACTCAGTCATCAGTCTTTCTATATGTAATAGAAAAGAAAATTTATGTCCCCTGGAAAAAGTCAAACGTTAGTTCAGAGAAGGTTAATTATTAGCTGTAGGTGTGTTACTGTTTTAACTTGCAGGCTTTGTCAGCAGGAGGGGAGGCTGGAGACAAAGTGCAATTGTAAATATCCCACTTCAAGGGGTGTCGGCTGAGTGATGGCTCACTTTACTCCTGTCTCTAACCCCCGCTTCTCTTTAGTGACAATTAACCATAACCTTGGGCTTCAGATGTTAAAAAGGCATAAAAGGCATGGTAACAATTGCTTGTCATTGTCATCTTTGTCAGTCCCAGTGTCTGTAAAATATGCTCAGCCCCAAGGATTTAAGTAGAAACTGGGTGCTAAAGGCAACTCCATAGCTTTTAGACTCATTTCAAAAGAAATAGAAGTGTTTGACATTTGGAGTTTTTTCTGCCAAGCATTCATATTTCATGGCTAAAACTATTCAGAATTTTTATTTTGGCTTTTCATGAGGAGTTTATCCTTGTTTTGACCAACTCTACTATTTGCCTTCTCACATCATAAAAACAGGCTGTTAAAATGTCTGAAAGGGATCTGCTCACAGGATGAGAGAACAAGTGTAGTGTTAGGAACAATGCTGGGAAGATGCAGTGATAAAGGCTTTGCGTTTGGGAGTATAACAACAGCCCAATACCCACTCTTAGTGGCACAGTACAAAGGAGAACATAATTTCTTAAAAACAGTGTGAACGTAACTGGGTAAAAATGCCAACAGAAAGAGCATATGTAAAGAACACATAATGTAACTGGACTGGGAAGCTTCTATCCCTTTTTGTGAGTGTCATTCCTGAGTCAATCGAATGCCCCTTTGCCACCAAGGGATGTCTTTGAGATTGCAGCAGGTTACTGCTGTTGCCTTTCCAGTAGTAGACGGGTACGATGATGAATGTTACACCCAATAAAGACTGGATTCATGTGGTTTTGTGGCCTGTTATTAGACAGATATGGCATCCAAAACCATGCAGGCTTTTTTATGTCTTTGGAGCATTCACAGTGTCACCCCTACTTGGAATCCCTGAGGTCTAGTAAAGGTTGTGCTAGTACTGACACCTCTCTCTCTGTCTCTCTCTATACAGCTACTACTCAAAGCTTAGTATAATGAAGATTCCAACTTGGCTGAAATTGTCTAATTGTTTGAAAAGTTACTCTGGGGGATGATCATATATCACCTGTGTATGAGCACCCATGTTTTAAAAGGAAAAGATCTTTAATAGACCATTTGGAGAAAAGGCAGAACATTTGAGAACCGAGTCTTTTTTAAGGTTAATAGCATATCTTTCTTTTTCTTCAGCTCTTTTAGGTGATCCAATAAATTATGCTTCCTCTCACTATGAGCTGTGTGTTTTGTAGCCTTAAAGCCTCATGTCTGCAGCAGCAGTGATTACACTCACGTTGGTGTAGGAAAATGAATAAATAACATAAAACCATTTTCCAGGACAAAAAGGAGTAAAACTGTTTACTGGTGGGTGTCCTTCCCTCTGCTTACAGAGGCCTTCTTGGCATCTAATTGCTCTGCTAACCGCTATGTGAGGCATCCCCTGTGTGGCTAAGAAGAAATACACCCCTTCAACAGGTACATTTCTTTGCTCTGTCTCTCCAACCTATCATTATGCTAGCTTACCTTCTTCCTTGATCTTTCTCATGCTGATTCTTCTACACAAAATTTATATCATTTTTGATGATTAAACCTCATAGCTATCTGTAATGACAGTTTCTGTCAACACTGCCCTTCAGATTCCTTGACTGTGCATTAGTAAGTTAGGAACATGTTTAAAATTAGACACACGCTCTGCTTACACGTAGCTGATTATCTTTGTCTGTTGCATTCATCCTTCTTGATGACTCTAGCAGTAACTTAATGCTTTTGTCCATACTGACTTCTACTTTTTCAATGTGTATCATGCCCTAAAGTATGAACAATATCTGGTATGCATTCTTATTCCTCTGGGAGGAAAGTCAGAGTGTCGAATTTCAGAAGAAATTGGCATCACCAAGTGGAAAATGTCAACCTTGAGAGGGGACGAGAGAGTCCTGCTACCACTGTCCGTCAGAGAAGTGCCCTGCCTTTTGCTTGTGTTAGGTTTCATTAACAGAGTCATTTCTGCTCACTGATGTTAATGCCTTTATGTTAATGCATATGTTCTTAGACCATATGACAACCCATCTGATAGTGAAAGAGGCTTGTGCTCATGATGCTGGAATAGAAAGCCAGATGGATCAAAGGGACGTTCTTCCCAAAAGCTGACCATTTAAAGAGTGTGGTCTCAATGATACAGCTATCGCCTAGACTCTCTTTAGCATTGTTTTTACACTGCAGCACAGAAAATTACTTACAGTGGTAATCTAGAGTGTAGGCAGTGTAGGCACTGGTAATCTCGAGGCAGAGAAATGGGCTGTTTGTTAGTATTTGCAGAACAAATGCTTATTCTTTTCCTTCTCCAGTATTATTTGAAGGCCTAATTTGTGTAGCTACATCTTTTACACCTGGCCCTAAATGGTTAGGATAGATTTACTGCTTTCGAACGCATACCCTTTAGTGTTGAAAGAAAAGGAACCAATGGCAAACAAGAATCAATCCAGCCCCAGCTATGTCTCAGTTTGAACCTGACCCTTTTTGACTTGTTTTACAAAATTAAGTCCAACTTTTACCTGAGTCAGCACTAGTAGCAGAAGTCAGAGAGTAGGTAGGGGTCAGGCATGTTACAGCTTTCATGCTAGGCTGATGGAATGGGCTCTAATACACTATCTGCTTTTTCCTGAAGTCAGAGAAAAGTTGTCTTCCCTGGTGGCAGAATTAGGCCAGCTCTGAGCATGGCAAAAAGTTTTTTCCCTTTTTGGGGAAGACAGAACTCAGTCTCAGAATGTCACACGGGAGATGCCACTCAGGTTTGCCTGGCGCTCTGAGCACTCTGGCAGTGTGCTTCTGCATCTCTGGCCAATTCCAAAATTTTGTTTTCTCCTTCCTGAAACAAATCATACTTTTTATTATACAAAGCAATTGGCCATTTAGCTGAAGTCTCAAATATTTTAACGAACCATAACACTATCTAATGTAACTGCATGATTGATTAATTTTTCATGTAATTGTTCCTATATCACACTACTTATAAAATGTTAATATCATGGTTGAAAAATGTTCAGTGAACAAGGCAGGGTTGGGGATTTTTTTCTGAAGACATATGAAAGGGTTTTTTTGCAGTTTGAGGATACATTGAAATGTGCTGAAGCTATCAAATCAAAATAGTGCAGGTTCCTTCAGGATGTGCACACAACATTTTGTAGTACAGACAGAGAGGCCTGTAGCCCCTCCAGGCATGCATTAGGTACAGATGAGGTAGTACATGCTCCAGAATCATGTCACTTATCCAGGGTAAATGGTCAAATCCCTTGCTTCTAGCTATCAGATCAATGCTTTACCTGTCACGGTAATAAGCCCATTTTTATGTATGTTTTTAAGGAAACACACGTGAATCTTACTGAAGTTACAACTTCTAAATTGCCTTTTACAGAATAGGAACTTGAAACCAAAATACTGTCTGGAGAGGAGAAATATGAAAATGGTTAGGAATAAGAGCTGTAATCACAACATGGTCAGTGTGTTTCAGGCTTAAATAGCGTGAGTCAAGCTGTAACTATTTTTAATGATTATTGGATAGATATGTGGTGCCCTACATTAGCAATTTAAAAATAATTTTCATGTAAGGGACATGTTACCAAATTCATGAACAGTGACATTCAATTACTAATCTATAAAGTGTTATGATACTGCTGTGTACAGCATTATAAGAATATTGATTTTACCAGTATAAGAATATTGATTTTACATTTTTTTAGTGTATTTATTAAAGCAATAAGTAAGATTTGCTTTTTTTCTTCAAGTCCAAGAGAAGGAAGTGGACTATTTCATAACAGCCTGAACTGATCCCATAAATGCTTATGCTTATGCTTGGCTTTACTCATGAGCAAAGTTGTGCACCTGTGTTAAGCAGGTTTCAAGATCAGACCCTAATTCAAGAAGACATATTGATAGGGCTAATAAACACGAGAAAGACAACGGATATAGCACAGTGTTTAACTAAACTACATATAGGCACTGTATCAAGAGCAACCTGTGGTTTTACCTTCAAGACACTGTTTTCTTGTTTTTTCTTATCACATTAAATTTAAGCCCTGATCCTGGGACATACTGAAAGAGCCTATGCATACTGAGGTCAGGGGGAACTAATGAAGCAAAGAACCTTGTAAATCAGTCCTTTAGGCTTTTTTTAAAATTATTATTATTATTTCCGTCTCACTTTAAGAATAGTTCAAATCTGCTTTTTTATTATTTATCAAACAATATTTTTAAAGGAGTTCTGGGTATTAACTATTTAGTGCTTCCACTGATTACATTTTCTTTACCATTTCTTAACTGAATTGTTCACTAGTTTTCCTGTGCTCCCGATCTGTTTCCAGAAGCTTTCAGTATCCCACCCTCTGCCCCTGAACCCTCACTGACAACATAGTTATGGTTCCTTCATTTCCTCTTTTCCAACCCTAGAGGGGACAGGATGCTGCGGTAATAAGCATAGATATTTCAGAAGAACATGTAAGTCTCTTGCTATCTCAGAGATTATAGTGAGAAGCAGCATGGGCTGTTGGGTAGGT
>VYZW01062310.1:27066-39570 GCA_013401315.1 Balaeniceps rex
GCACCCGCTCTTTCCTTTCCTACCCAGAGCAGTGGAGAGCTCCCATGCCTCCTGCCAGGGTGGGAACTCTCCTTTGCTTTCTAGAGTTAGCTCAGAAACTTAATTTCCTCGGTATTTAATTTCAATGAACATTATGATAAATTGTTGCCGAGTGTACCTGTGAAAGCATTGTTATTTTTCATGCTGACAGTCATGCCACGTTAAAAAATACCTTGATTATTTTGTCTATAAAACCTGTCCTTGACAAATTGAATGTCTTGATTTGAATTTTTTTTGGCTGAATTAGTGATACTTTTTGACTTTATTGACAGTTTGCAGTTCTTTATTTTGAATGGGCCTAAACCGGTCTCATTTTTCAGAATTGCCATTGCCAAACATTTACTCAGATGACTCAGTGTGATTTTAAGTGGGTTGAAATACCATATTTTGCATCAAAACTCTTTTTAATGAAGTTTGGATAAGAATGTCATGTACTTGTTGCAGGCAGACTTTGTGAATTACATTCGTTTCTTCCATTGTGGTTTTCAGTAGCCAAAGGAGGGACTGTGTTCACGAATACTGCAGCTATGCTTAAAGAAGAAACAATTTAATTCTTTCTTCACTGGATCACACGTTCTCAGAAAGAACCTTTATCGGTCCAGGCTGTTCTTTGCAGCCTGTCAGTTGGCATTTTTCAGCAATGTGGAAATGGAACCACAGAATGGTTTGGGTTGGGAGGGACCTTCAAAGATCATCTAGTCCAACCCCCCTGCCATGGGCAGGGACATTTTCTGCTAGACCAGGTTGCTCAAAGCCCCATCCAACCTGGCCTTGAACACTTCTAGGGATGGGGCTTCCACAAGTTCTCTGGCAACCTGTTCCAGTGCCTCACCACCCTCATCGTGAAGAATTTCTTCCTTGCGTCCAATCTAAACCTGCCTTCTTTTAGTTTAAAACCATTGCCCCCTTGTCCTGTCACTACAGGCTGTGGTAAAAAGTCTCTCTCTGTCTTTCTTACAAGCCCCTTGTAAGTATTGAAAGGCCACAGTAAGGTCTCCCCAGAGCCTTCTCTTCTCCAGGCTGAACCACCCAAACTCTCAGCCTTTCTTCATATACATGTGCTTCTTTTTCTTAGGTATCTTAGGTTGCTTAATACTGAAAACTTCTTATAAGCAAATTATCTCCATGGTATACAAAAGCTAAATTATATATTTTGCTGTATTTCATGCTCCAAGGGTGGAATAATATTTCATATTCTTTCAGCGTATTTTATGCTGGCTTCTTAAAATATCTATATTCTGGCTTCTTGATAATAAAGTAGTGCTATGAAAAAATACATACAGTATCACTGTCACTGTTAATTAAATACAAAAAATAAGATAAGAAAACACATTTTAAACTGCTTCCGTTTTAAATTCTACTTAACAGGAGCCCACCTGCTTGTTGTCCCCACCTGGCTGCTGTCTTGGTTACTTCTCAGTGCAAACCCTTGGTTTCTGTGTTTCTGCCTGCCAGCTGCTGGCACTCGGCACCCAGGGGACAGCCTTGGAGCTGAAGCGGTAAAAAGGCTGTTCGTTTTGGGACAAATCCGAAGTGCCGATGTGCACTGCCAAAGATCCTGCGCCCAGTTTCAGGCTGGTAGGCTGGTTACAAGCCTTTCTCTGAGTATCGGCAGACTTTTGTAGAATGGTCTTGAAACTTTTTTTTTTCTCTAATAGTTAGCTTTCCTTCAGTTAAAATGGGTAACTGCACATGATGCTGATATAGTGGGACTGTATTTCTTTTCTATCCTGGTCCCTTGTCTGGGAAATCTCAGTAACAGTCATCTGCCTTGTCTATGACTATGCTGTATTCATTAAGCTTTGTTATCAGTTTTCTCATGGTTACCCTTTTGCTTCGTGGGGTGTTCACTCCTGAATTTGCTCATCCTGCTGTGTGCTACTCTTCTTCTGAAGGCTTCTTCTTGTTGCCTGTGAAGCAATGCTGGGTCTGAAGCCTCTTCTGGTCCGGGCTGGTTTTCTTGTTATTCCTTGCTAATGAACTGATAAATCTTAATGCAGACAAAAGAGTCAAACTGTTTTTCAGCAGAGCCTGGACGCTGCTGCCTGTGATGTGACCTCGTGGGCTCTGCAGGGTGTTTAATTTGGGACAACTGGCAGCAGCAAATTTCCGCATAGTCTGTTTGCTTTTTGGGTTGTAAGAAGTGAAGTTCTCAAATTTCAAGCTGTTGTTTACGACTGTCAAGGAGTGCGAAGGAGGAAAAGAACTTTTCACGGTAGATTGAAATTAAAATTCCTCTGCAGGAAGGTTAGAGTAGCTTCCCTCACAGCATCATGAAAGTGAGTAAAGCCCCGGAGTCTGAGCATGCTACACAGCCTACAGTCGGCTGATGATGCCAGGCTTTGTAAATCGAGGAGCTACGGTTCACTCTTGCCATATCTTTATGCTTATACTGTAAGGGAATTTGGGCAGTGTTTCTCCTTGGTAGTTAGATAATTACACGAGTGGGAGGGACATGCATGGTTTGAACTGAATGTGGAGGGTGGATTAAGGGATCCTGATGCTAAGGGATCCTGTAGTTGCTATTTGCACTTCTTCCAGTAAGTAGGAGGGAGTAAGAATTTTCTACCTAACCTTATTCATGAGGTGGCATCCTTGAATTTCTTGTCTGTAGTTCTTAAGTTTAGTCTGCTCTTCGGTTTGTCTGAGTTCTTTATTAGGCATTAATGCATGATACACATGAGGGCACCTGGCAGAACAAGTGATGTAACAGAGTTTACTAAAGGGGGAGGGAAAAGAAGATGCAGAAAATACAAACGATGCTAGTGGTTCTGAAGTAGAAGATTGGAGAGGGTAACTAATGACTATCCTGAATGCTCACTAGTAGGTTCAAATTAACAAAGGCCTGGGGTAAATTCATCTGGCTGGGCATATACATTTTCAAATCTAGTATAAAACGTCATCTCCTCATACTACCGGTGTGTTGTTTTCTCTCAAATCTTACTGTGACCTCCTCTGGAATAATTAAGGGAGTAGTCATGTAATAGTCACAGGAGGTGTCAGGATAAAGTTTTTCAGCAGTTGTTTAAAGATGCACATGATGTCCTTTGTGATAAAATACTGAGGTTATTAGTCTTGTATGTCTTGTATTTGAAGTCTGAAACTCCATTAATGACACCTATGTTTTTCCTCATGTCTTTGGTGCAATTAATAATGTAAAACTATTGTAATCCCAGTGTTCAGTGTTGAGAAACTCTGTGACCATGCAACATATTTTTCATAACTTTGTGCTTGTATAACTCATTTAAGATTTATTCAGCGTGAGTAATTTATATTGTGTCTTGGATTATTAACTCCAGTGAAGAAGCTGGGATGTGCTGAAAAAGGTTAGTTAGCTGAAAGGAGCTCTTCAAGAAATGCTTATGTGTTTTTGTATGTAATGCATATTAATTTTTTTTCTTCATTTTCATGTCTTAAGCTTTCTCTTTTTCAGCTGTCAAACGTTTGATGAAAGAGGCTGCAGAACTGAAAGATCCTACAGATCATTATCATGCACAGCCTTTGGAGGTTTGTTTCTCTGTGTTCGCAAGAGCTTGTAATTAGGCTGTGTTGTTAATACATACTCTTCAGTTCTCTGTATGCATATGTATTTAAAATGTACATAGTTAAATGCTAGCAGACCTTTTAAAATTGATTCAGTTCTTTTTTTCCTATGATGGAAATCAAGAGCAGAATTCCACTTTAATGGTATTGTAGTTCCAGGTTGTTATTGAAAGTACATAATGTCGGGTTTGCATTGCACCTGAGTAATTTTATCATATAGGTATGATGTTTATTCCCCCCCGCCTTGCCCTTCCTGAGACTACATAAATGCATTATGGTTAGGTTAACCTTTTTACACCCAAACCTGACATCTGGCTCAGTTGCTGAGTTGCTCAACAAAACACTTAAGCCTAGGTGATCTATGAGGATTCACTATTTTGCATACAAAAAACCTGTGAAAAACATAAATGGGTGCAATTCTGGATGCATTGTAAGAGAGAATGCTTAGATTCTGCTTAAATAGTAGCTTCTTGAAGTCTTCTAAACATCCAGTTAAGTTTTTGGGCTGAGAGGATGGTGAAGTTCTGGTGGTTAGAAGCTTAAACAGAAACCCTTTCTGATTTTGCTGGAATAATAAAAAAGGCAATGTTCTGTGACATTCAGTTTGGGGGTTTGATTTAGCTGTTCACAGAAATGTGTAGCATACTTAACATGTGTACAGAAAATAACATGTTCCTAGGTGCTATAAAATATACCTTATTATTGACTAGTTTTTGTCAGTACCTTGTGTTTCCCCTTCCTGTGGTGAAATGTAAGGTTTCATTCATGCTATTACTTGTAACTTACATGAAGGTCTTATTTCTGGGTTAGAACAGTGACTCGCTGGGAAGAGAACAGTGGCAGATGAAAGGAAATGCTGGAAATGTTGACAGTTACCTCCCATCCTTGAAAAAATTGTAACTAGTTGGGCAGTCACAGCCCTGTGATACCAGTGTTCAGCATTAGTTGAGAGATCTTGTTCACCGACAGCAAGCCTCATTTGGACTCTTGTCCTAACAGTAGCAGTTGTTCTGCTTGTAAATATTCAGGAAGTTGTGGGCATCACGAGATCTGATACACAAAGCCAAACACAGAACCCCAAAGCAACAATGCTTAAAGAGAAGTTTTTATATGTCCAATGAAAATAATATTCCAAACTTCAAAGTGTACCTGTTTTCCGGTAAGGCACAGTAGCTGTTTCAAAATTGTTTACGGAGAAGCGAAAGAGGATGGGAATTCTCTCAGGTGTGAGTCAAGTCCCTGTGTTGACTTGAGCATGGAAGAGGCTTTGGGGAGGCTGTCATTAATGTTCTTTCTTGGGGTTGGTCTCCCCTCGGTTCTCCAGAAATAATTATTCTGACCCAGTTCTCCCTTCGTTGACTCAGTTTTCCATCTGTCGGGTAATAAAACTCATGTCATAATTGATACAACTAGAGTGAAGAGCTTGAATAATGAATTTGAGGGTTTCAAGAAAGCTGTTGTTTAAGAAAATTACCAGAAAGCTACAATATTTTATCCTTTTAACCAGAATCCTAGTGCTGTGTTGGTTGTCTTACTCTCCGTTTGATTTTGACTTCTTAAAATTTCTGCTGTGCATTGTTTCTTTAGCCTGTCCTTGTTCAAGAAAATGGTGTTAGTTGTCTATTTCTTTGACACGCTCTTCTTTCTTTTTTTTTTTTCTTCTTCTCCCTTTGGTGGGGACATTTTAGGATAATCTTTTTGAATGGCACTTTACTGTTAGAGGCCCTCCAGATTCAGATTTCGATGGAGGGATTTATCACGGGCGTATAGTACTACCACCTGAATATCCCATGAAACCACCCAGCATTATTTTGCTGACGGTAAGCACGTTTACTAGGGTTTTTTTTTATGTGATCATTTTAACCATAGGTGTCTGAGAGAGAGATTCTTGGCATTTAAGGTAATGTTATTTTTGTAAAAAAGGTGGCATAGTACAGTTAATGCTGCCAATTTAAGACCAAGTCTTGCAAGGTGACTTTGGTATTCTGTAATTACATGAAGCTTTGCACACAATAAATGGAAGTTTTCTCCAGGAGCAGTCACATTGCAGATGTGATTGTCTAACCGTCTGTTCTCTCCATGGGCCCTCTTGGTCTCTGTTGGAGACATTGGTCACATGTAGGAAGGCAGACCTATGGTTTGGGGCAAAGGCTCACATTTGTGTGTATTTTCATAGAGCTACAGCTTTTCAGGTTCTCTGCATGTGTGGTGTGGGTTACAGGAGCAACAGGCAAGCCACCATGTCACACTGGGACATGTGAGGTATCAGTTAAGGATTTCTTCATGTGTGAATAGAGGCAGATGGCAGACTACTTCGTTCAGAAAGCTGAATGCCAGTTTTGTGAGGTTGGCAGTAATATAATTATCAAGTATTGTTTGCATATAGATTTGTTTGATGATGATTTTTACAACTTGTACCAAAAAATACGAGTTAACTTCTAGCATGTTTTATTATATCCTCCTTCTTCCTTTGAAGGCCAATGGCAGGTTTGAAGTGGGGAAGAAAATTTGTTTAAGCATCTCAGGGCATCATCCTGAAACATGGCAGCCTTCGTGGAGTAGTAAGTAACAATTATTTGGAGAATGTTACCCTCATCAAGCAACTAGGTCTTTAAACTGGAAAAAAAAAAATCTCACTAAGAATATTTATAGTGGAAAAGGAAACAGATTTTTGAGGGGCTAAAAGTATGGGAGGGTTTGAGAAATGTAAAGTCATGAAAGAGCAACATAGGAGGATTTGGGAATGGTATTAAATACATGCAGGGTGAAACAGTTGAGAAACAGAGCGGTGATAGTAAGATCTTATTTATTTGGATGCACAAGCATTAAGAATTCTCAGACTACTTGGAATATTCTTTGGTTTGGGTTTGTTTGGTTTTTTTAGTTGTTCTTATGAAAATAGTTTAAATCCTATTACTTTACCCTGTTTTTGTATAATGACTAAAACCAGCTTGAATATCGATAGAGGGGAGTGTGGTCAGCTTTTAATTCTGATGCTGTACTTCTGAACACTCAAGAGGAAAGACAATATGGTCTGAGTTCAGAATAACTGAATGTTTTCTACCTTTTTTTTTTTTAAGTTTCATTATTACAGAAATTGAGAGTTGGCACAATTTGTCCGAGGCAGTATTTCTGTGTTTATATAATTTTAGTTTTGCTGAGTGCAGTACATCAATTATTTCTTTGGATATCAGTTGCACTTTTAAAATATGTTGATAATATCTTGGGAATTTTCTGGCAGACAACTCTTCAACTTTTGTAAAGTCTCTTACGTTTTTTTAAAGAGTATTTTTTAAAAATACTGTCTTCTAAGTAGGAGGTGTAAATACCCTACCTCTATTTTGTGGTACTTATCTTCAAGAGATATTTATTTACCCAATCTACTAGAAAAGTGTCTTGAATTCTTAAATTTCACTACTATGTAAAACAAAATTAAAGGATAGATATTGTCAAAAGAGATGTTTTAGATGACAGTTCTGTTATGAGCTGTTATTAGTGTTTAAGTAAGCTCCTTCCCCAGCATGATGACATAAAAGGAACAAATTCTGTGGTACATTGTGTAAAAGAAAACCACTGAGCTTGTGTGCACTAAATTGCAGAATTCGTGTCTAATAGAAAACACGCACAAAAAGAAGAATGACTTATGAATCGTCCTCTCCTTTTCCTCCCCATTTAAATGTTAATTCTGCCTTACCTTTTTTTTCTTCAGAACCCATTTTTAAAGCCTGGAACTCTAATCTTTATATTGATACAACACTTTTGTGCCAACTTACCTTTTCTTCTCTGTGTTGGCTGATGGAAGAATAAGGCTTTCCCTTTCATTTATAATGTGAAGTTTAAAAAATGAAGAAAGCCTTGCTGTGTGCCAAAAAAAACAGTGCTGCTTGTATGAAATTCAGACTACTTCTTTGGACAAAATGAAGTTTGCAAGCAGAACTGCAACTTTCTATACTGGTGTAGAATGAGATGAAATGACAGTTGTTTCTGCAATGTTGCTTGTATCTCTGTTTTCCTGTTTTAGTAAGAACAGCTTTACTAGCCATTATTGGATTTATGCCAACCAAAGGTGAAGGAGCAATAGGATCTCTAGATTATACACCAGAAGAAAGAAGAGCTCTTGCAAAGAAGTAAGCACTAAGTTTGTTACTGTAGGTACCTATATATATACTTTCTTTTAGGGTAAGGCATTGAGTAGAAAATAAGTCACTTCACTCTGTTCTCTTGCATTTATTCCAAATACAAAAAAAGTTCTATGCCTTGTGTATATTTTTTTTTCTTGAATATTGTGCAAACTCAGAACTTAGGGTCAAACAAAATACTTTGAGAGGGCTGTGTTCCTTCCAGCATTGTGTGGTCAAATTAGAGGTTTGTCTGAAATTCAGGCTGAGAGATGTAATTAACATTGTGATACAGTGGTAATTGCAGTGTGGAGGGAAAATGAGTATGATGGAATTGATAGTAAGTGTAAGTGGGGGAGAAAACAACCAAAACAATGACACATCATTTCCCTTAAGTAAATAATAATAATGAAACAACAACAAAAAAATTTGAAGCAACTGCTTCTGAATGATTTTTAGGAAATTAACTTAAAATTAGAGTTGTGACTGTGATGAAATGATTAGCTTAGTGGACAAGGAGAAAGCAGTGGATGTTGTTTATCTTGACTTTAGCAAGGCTTTTGGTGCTGTCTTCCCTACCATCCTCGTAGTCACAAAGTACAGCCTAGGTAAGTGGGGACAGTAAGGTGGATTAAGAACTGGCAGAGCTGCCTGGCTGAAAGGATTGTGGTAAGCAGCACAAACTCCAGCTGCAGGCTGGTCATTACTGGTGTACTGCAGGGGTAGATACTGGGGCCAGTGCTATTCAGTGTCATTAATGACCTGAATGGTGGGGCAGAGTGCACCCTCAGCAAGTTTGCAGATGATACAAAACTGGGAGGAATGGCTGATACACCAGAAGGTTGTGCTGCCATCCAGAGGAACGTCACGGGATGGAGGAATCTCATCAACAAAGAGAAGAGCAAAGTACTGTTCCTGGGGAGGAATAACGCCAGCCAACCAGCTGGAAAGGAGCTTGGAAGGGGAGGACCTGGGGGTCCTGGTGGACGCCAAACTGATCATGTGGCAGCAATGTGCCCTTGCAGCAAAGAAGGCGAATGGTATCCTGGGCTGCATGAGGAAGAGCATTGCCAGTAGCTTGAGGGAAGTGATCCTTCCTCTGTACTCAGCACTGGTGAGACATCTGCAGTGCTGGGTCCAGGTTGGAGCTGTGTCCAGGTCAGGGTGCAAGAAAGATGTGGATTTACTGGTGCGAATCCAGTGCAGTGCCAGGAAGGTGACTGAGAGGCTGGAACATGTTTCATACAAGGAGAGGCTAAGAGAGCTGGGAGTGTTCAGCCAGGAGAAGAGAAGGCTCAGGGGATCTTATCCATGTGTACAAATATGTGAAAGGAAGGTGTAAAGAAGGCAGAGCCAGGCTCTTCTCAGTGGCATCCAGTGACAGGACAAGAGGCAATGGGCACAAACTGAAACCCACAAAATTCAGTCTGAATGCCAGAAAACACTTTTTTGCTGTGAAGATGCTGAAAGCACTAGCACAGGTTTCCCAGAGAGGTGGTGGAGTGTCTATCCTTGGAGGTATTAAAAATGTGACTGGAAACAGACCTGAGCAACACGCTCTGCTTGACCCTGCTTTGAGCAAGGAGACTGGACTAAATGATCTCCAGAGGTCCCTCCCAACCTCAACTCTTCTGTGGTTATCCTTAAATGAAATCTTTTACCTGTGGAGTTTTTTTTGGTCTCTCTCCTTTCCCCATCTGGGGATGAGAAGGTACTTGAAAGACCATATCCCTATCTTTTGAGCAAAGTTACTGTATTCCAAATTGTAATAGTACCTTATTTTGCAGGCAGATGTGGGCTTATTCTGCCTGTACTCCGAGCGAATCGGAAGCTGCAACTTTCCTGTTAGCATGGCACTGAGTCAAAGCCAATAAACCTTGCTGAGAGGTAGGGTTTAGTGGGTTGGTCTTGATACTGTACCATCAAGGCTGTGTGGTTTCTCATTGGCCTGGAGAAGCTGCCTGCAGTGTGCCCTATAGACAAATTACGTGTGCAAGAGAGGAAAGGTAATGCTCTTGCAGAAGCTGAAATGCCTGGATTTGAGGTTCAAGCTCCTGGGTCCAATTTAATATTTGTAATAGTAGTTAGATCTTTATAATTTACAGTTTTAATTTGCTGCAGATATAAAGTGAGTTTTAAAATGGTAAAAAATTATTAATAAAATATAGATAACAGTAATATGTAAGTCAGTTTTTAATATTTTCCTAAATTACATGAGAGAATATGTATTTGTAGTATAGATAATTCTTGTCATATTTTTTCAAGATAGTGTGATTTGGGGCTGGGGGGAATTACTTTTAAGCTACTGGTCTTGACACCACTTACCTTTCTGTGGATTGTTTTGCAAATAGTTTGTTTAAACAAGCTCACAAGAACAGTATGAGAACACGCTATTCTAAGCTATGTCATTTGTGGCCAGGTCACAAGACTTCTGTTGTGAAATGTGTGGCACATCTATGAAGACAGCCCTCTTACCGCTAACATCGGGAAGCGTGTCAAGCCAGGCGGACAAGGAGGCTAAAGAACTTGCCAGACAAATTAGCTTCAAGGTGAATTCACTGTTTATCTTTTATCTCTGTTGTATAGAATTTAAAAAAAAAATTGAGGAAAAACTTGTAAATTGCAGAAACATTCATCATTTCATAAACCTTCATCAGTCACTACATGGAAACCTGTTTTTTTGGGACAGTCTGAAAGAGAAAAATAGGAGTGGATCTCTGGCAATGTGCCAATTAAAAAAATTGTGCATGTCAAGCACTGATTGATCAGTTTTAATTTCAGTCGTGAGCACTGTGGTAAGAACTGCCTAACTATGTTGCTTTTACTTCCATGTTTTCAGTCAGTAATAACTTGATTAAATTCTCCAGAATTAGTCTTAATCGTGAAAGTGTTAGGAAAGTTTGGGCAAAGCTAACCTAAATTTTTTTTTCCTTTGTGATTCCCCCCACCACCATCCCCCTCCATTTGGCTTATGGAAGGAATAAAGCATATTCCTACTGAAAAATGGTTGCAAATTCTTTTGAACTACTCTGCAGCTGAAGATACTGAAAGTTGAACTCTGGTATGGAAGTTGCCGTTACCCAAAAATGTGTTCTCTAGCTTGTGTTTCAGTGAAAGTAAGGTTTGTTTAGCCAAATACGTGCCTCAGGAAATTGCATGTCTTGCATGCACAGTGGTTTTTTTCACTGGATTTTCCACTAAACTCTTAAATCGGCCGCTAAGGAAGACTGCTGTGCATGAGGGCAGGGAACTACAGTGGAATATATTATGACAATGTGGCATTGGTGCAGAATACATCCTCTCTAAGGTCAGGGATGCTAGTATGTCCCCTTTTACCAGCAATGTTCTCCTAATGCTGTCCTAAAGACTATTTTTTTTTTTTCGTGTGTGTGCCATGTGAGTAAAGATTGCCTCCTACTGAGCATTACTGCCAGTTTTGCAGGACCTGCATATTCCTGTGCAATCTCACATCTAGACGTGTGGACATGGTTGGGTCTGTGTGTAATAACACTTATGATAATATTTTACAGAGATGAGGAGATACAGGGACAGAGTTTTAAAGTTGAGCTACTCAGAGAAGCAATGGACTGCCTGTTCCTGGCTTTTTTTACAATATATAAGGGTTAAAAAGTGTAGGATTAATTTTTACTTAAGAACTGCTAATCTTCATCACAGAAATTCTAGAAATATCAGAGTATAATTTTTTTATTTTTTTAAGAAAGAACTCTTAACTTACATTTCAAACCTTTTTCAGTTTTAAAATGAAAGACTTAGGAACATCAATCTGTAAAGAATATTGGTACATTCCATGTATCCACATACTTAACTCCACCTCCTAAGCACAACTCCTAAGAACTCAGTAAGGGAAAAATGAACAAAAGCCCCAGGTTTCTACAGCCTTTTACAATCCATTGTGGTTTTTTTTTTTTTACAAGGTAAATCAGTTCTGTCCTCTGGTTGCGCCTTCCCTCCCTTTTTCAAATCAAATTTTAGTTTTTTTTTTTTTTAAGCTTCCTGCTTCTCTGCTTTGCTTGACTTTGTTACTGTTTGTTTGATTAATGTTAGGCTGAGACATTTGATTGATGTGTTTGTAGTAAACTAATAGTATGAATTACTAGCAGGGAATACAAAAGTTTTTAATCATTTGGATATATTCTATGTCAATTTATGGAGTGAGATTTAACATCAGATTGCTGATTGAGCATATAATTTGAGAGAGCATCTCTAGTAGCAAACATACTAGCAATCTCTGCATTATCTTGATCCTTAAAGAAGAGATTTCCTAACTTTTTCTAGATGATCCTGGGATGATGAGAAATTATTTCATACCAGCCTTAAGCAAAATGGTAACTTCTAAAAGAGCCCCCATGTGTGGTATTGAGAAAGGAATATGAAATTCAAGAGAAAAAATAACAAACCACATTTCCTCATTACAGTTTTCCTGCTTCTGTGAGCCTCCAACTTTGTTCCTGTCTGTTTTAATAGAAAATGACATTTTTTAAAATCTGCTTTACATTGACTTGCAAATTGTTTTGTGCATTTTAGGTGCTATATACCATAAATTCCATTTCACTTAAAAAAAAGAAAAGATAGATGACTAGTAGCATATGTGTTACTGTAAACCAGTATGGTTTATCTACATGTTGCCATCACAAGGCATATTTTGCAGTAAAATTAATTCTCCACTCACCGTCATTATTACATTTCAATATGTTTATCTTCTTTCCTTGATTTCTGTGTTCTCTCCAGCTTTTCTGGAAGCAGAGGTAAGGGCTGGAGAAAAGAGAGACTAGGTGACAAAAAA